>CM033647.1:142629673-142645851 GCA_019512145.1 Engystomops pustulosus | reverse complement strand
TACGTGTGCGCGGGGAGTGTGTGTGTACGCTGTGCCGGGGGGAGGTGTGTGTGTACGTGTGAGCGGTGAGTGGAATGTGTGTAAGCGGTGGCGGTGAAGGGTGTTTGTGTAAACGATGTGAGAGGGGTGAGTGTGTGTGAAGGGGACCCATTGTTGGGCGGTGAGTGTGTGTGTACGATGTGGGCGTGGGGTATGTAGTGTGCGCGGTGAGTGTGTGTGTACGCTGTGCGCGGTGAGTGTGTGTGCTGTGCACGGTGAGTGTGTGTGCTGTGCGCGGTGAGTGTGTGTCTGTGCGCGTGTCTGTGCGCTGTGCGCGGTGAGTGTGTGTGTGCGCGGTGAGTGTGTGTGCTGTGCGCGGCGAGTGTGTTTGTGTGCGGTGAGCTAGTTTTTGTATAACTAGCGTTTATTAACATTATATAAGGCTATGAGTATTATATATTATTTAGTTATATGTAGTACCGAAATTTTCATACTCCTCCTCGGCTAAAAATACTCCTCAAAAAGAGTAGGAGGAGTATTTTTAACCTTTTGGGAAAAATGTAAGTGCGACCTCTGACCTCCATAATAATTGCACTTATTGTAAGGATATAGGAGGAAAACTACCATCTAAATCAGTGGTGGCGAACCTATGGCACGGATGCCAGAGGTGGCACTCAGAGCCCTCTTTTTGGGCACCCAAGCCATCAACATTGCACAGAGTTTGCCAGACAGGACTCAAAGAATCATCCTGAAGTCCCAGGCAACTCCAGAAATGCTGTTCTTAGTGCCATTTTAAAGCAAAACATTCTTGAATGCTTAGGACTGCAGGAAGAGGTAGAACATGTGGAAAGGGGAGGATTATCTTGGCCCCACATTTCTTCCTGTACATGGGGAACATGGCGAGATGCTACAACAATAGTCCAAATTTTCCCTTCTTTCAACTGTTTTGTTGTCCTGAAGAGGCTGACATAGCTGAAAGTTGTGGTAGAACAGATAGCAATAAATTACTACTTGAATTGGCGTGCTGGCACTTAGCAATAAATAATAAAAGTGGGTTTTTGTTGTAGTTTGGGCACCCGGTCTCTAAAAGATTCACCATCACTGATCTAAATGAAGCATGATCAACCAGGGACACTTACTCATAGATCCAGGCACTGTGACTGTGATAATCTTCTTATATTACTTATCCATGGCAACCTTCCTTCTAAAATCAACTTTTAAAATTATGCTTAAGAGCTGAAAGGCTCCACGTGGTTGTTGCCAGAGCCTGTATGTGTTGTAGCTGCACAGGCTGTTACACTATCCAGGAGCACCCCCACTCCCTCTGCCTGATGTAATCTTACAGAGTGGGAGAGGGGAACTGCTCCTGCACAGTGTAACAACCTGTGAAGCTACAGCACAGAATGGCCCTGGTAAGAACTTAGAACACTTCAGGCTCAATAGCATAATTTTAAAAGTTGATTTTAGGAGGAAGGAGGCCATGGGTAACAAATATAAGAAGATTACCACAGTCACAGTGCCTGGATCTATGAGTAAGTCCCTGGTTTATCATGATGGATTTTCATGGTAGATTTCATTTAATAGCTGTTCCCCCATTTCTATATACTGTATTATAGAGCCTATAATCACCCGTTCCTTCATTCCTACATACTGTAAAACTCCCTCATGACATCCCTGTACATAAAGACTATTAACTTGCTTTATAACATGCTCCCTGCAGATAGGTCACTTTATACAATCTGCCCAGCTCCTCCTGCTCTATTATATTCTACCTGTAGATTGTACATAGTTTCCTATCTGCTCAGCTCCTCCTGCTCTATAACATGCTGCCTGCAGATAGGGCACATTAGAAAAAAAGGATTTTATACAAGTTGAACGGAAAATAAAGACAACCTGAATAAATGTTCTTTTGCACATTTTGTACAGCCAGTGAGCCCTGCGTGTAGAACCACTACTAAGCGAAATCTGAAGAATTGAGCCAAAATGATAGTGGCCCCTGCGGTATCATTGATGCAATGAAAACATGAGTGTGTTATCCAGTGATGTTAAAATAAAATCTTTATATGAGCTTACATCGCTCTCTAATGTGTATCCACGATTGCGAAAATATATGTAACATAAAATATTTATTTCCTGCTTGATATCGGGTTCTGGTCCGGTAATTAGAGGAGCGGGAGGGCTGGAAACCCCAGTGATCTCTGGACGCACTTAGAATACATCTCACATCTATGGCCGGACTACATGGATGAGACGATAACTGTGTGATCATTATAACCTACATCTTCTATCCAAAGGTAATGAACTAGAGATCTGACAATTACTACTGAGCAGAGCCGAGAATTTCTTGGAATGGTGTAACATATCGGGGCTGGGGAAGGCGAGGGAATGGATTTTACAGAAGCTGAACTACATTTTGTGTAGATAAGACTATCGGTAAGCTCATGTGTACTATGCTGACTCCCACCCTACAGATAACATGATGGCTGCCATACCTTTCCATGGGTGTGTGGGTCCCCTGAAACGACGTTCCCAAAAAGCAAATTGCCTGTGAAAAGAGGATAAATGGCTGATCACTGGGATGGCCTATAGGACTGCGACTGAAGTCAATAGAGAACATAGACAACAATTGGGCTTCTGGCATAGTTCTAAAGATGAGCCCATTCTAGAATTTGGCATCTCAGAGAAGATATGGGGACTTTCAGACCCCAGTCAATTAAACATATATTTTGTATTTTTTTGAGAAAACCCCATTAAAGGAAATCTACCATCAAGATAAAGTCTGATTAAACCGGGGGGGGGGCACTTACTCATAGATCCACCTTGACTGTGGTAATCTTCCTATATTTGTTTTCCATGGCCTCCTTCCTTCTAAATTCAACATTTAAAATTATGCTGTGTGACGTTACCAGAGCCCCTGGGTTCTGCAGACTCATAGGATGTTACACTGTGCACGAGCACTTGGCCCTACCTTGTGTGATATCACAGCAAGCAGAGGGAGGGGGAAGTGCTCCTGCCCAGTGTAACAGTAAAGCTGCAGCACGGAGGGCTTCTAGTAACAGCCCCACTGCCCTTATGGCTCATTAGCATAATTGTAAGTGTCAACTTTAGAAGGAAGGAGGCCATGAATAGCAAATATAAGATGATTACTACAGTCATGTGCTTGGATCTATAGGTTTATCGCTTTCTATGTATCACTCTTAGTGTTGTGTGTTTATGCAGAATGGTGATAAGTTTTATTATAAAGTGCACAGATATAATGATATGTTTCTGGACTGCTAGTCACACAGCGTGCTATACGGGTGAGTATTAGTGACACGTCTGTACAGATCCCTATGTTAGTCGACTGCTGTTATGTTTATCTTGTCTTTTCCTATTAACATGACAGCTCTGTGATAAATACTGTGATTTAGTGCTTGTTGTAATGAGTCCTCAGGATCTAGTTAACAATAGAAAGATCCAGCATTCAGGACAGACATGATTGTGTCTCTCGCAGTTGCATTTGATGCCTGCAATAGGTGACACTTCTCATCAAACAGTAAACCATTGTAGATAATAGAGTCATTACAGCAAGATACATACAATGCATGTTCCAGACGGCGGCTATATACAGCACAGATCTAACATTATAGGATACGTTGGATATATTAAGGCAATACAAGCAGACAATGATTATGCCCACAGGATGACTCTGACCAAAAATCATTTTTAATAAAACGGCAATGGTTACTTTCTGTATGCCCGAGGCAGCCGCGTCACACTGCGCTCACACATTGGTGTCACATAGAATACGTGCTACCAGAGAAGTAGCATGCAGACATATGGTCATGTCATAGTATAATCACTTTTTTATTTCTCAATAGTGGTAAAAGGGTTTGTTACCTTCACAAAATGTATGTTGTATTGTTAGAATAGGATAGACTTTATCTGATTAATATCACATGACTCAGGGTCTTTAGTATTGGCATCCCAGCATATCAGCAGAAAAGGGGTGTTCGGAGTTTGCCGCAAATTCATTTTTCTTTTAAGGGAACTGTCACAATAGTAAATCTGATGACAGGATCACAAACCACTTTTCTAACTATCGCCCACACTGTGCCCCATGTCTCCCACCATCTCCCTCGTTTCCCCTCCCTGCGTCAGATGAGGGCAGAGGAGGATGTTGGCCGAAAGGAAGGAGGAAACAAGGGAAATGCCAGAGACATGAGCTGAGACACAGTGACTCACCTGAATAACAAACTTGTAAGCTATCCTGAGTGCCAGGAAGGCTTACAAAGTTCATTTTCTGGACATAGGTATTATGCATTCTTTTTCGCGAAAGTGTGGGCATTAGTTAGTGCATTGGAAACCTGTCATCAGGTTTAGTAGTAAATGGAAATCTAGCAAAATGGGGTTCTAAAGTTAAACTAAGCAAAATTACCTATCGTCATATTTTACAGCAGTGATTTTCAACCTTTTTTGAGCCGCGGTACACTTTTTATACTTAGAAAATCCTGGGGCACACCACCAACCAAAATAGCACAATATGACACTAAATCAGTCATATTATACATATAGCTAATAATATAGATTCTAAATTTATTTTACTCGCTCAGTGTGAAACCTGGGCCTGTTTCGATAAACACAAAAGGGATATCCTGGCAGGAATGGTGGAAAGACACACGAAGCTCTTCCTCAACAGTTCTCAGTTTCTCCCTGTTTTTAGTATATGGTGCTGATTGTTATGTGGCTCATATACTGCAAAATAAAGGGGTACAATGAGAAGTACTATGGCCATGAGGCCAGAGTACAAGTGCCAGCTCATATACTCAGCATATGAGCTGGTACTTGTAGTACTCCAGCCTCATGACTATAGTATTTCTCATTTTACATTTCTCATTGTTATATGCAGTATACTGCTGGAGTACTAAAAGTACCAGCTCATATGCTGAGTATTCTGCCAACAGTTCATGTACTCAGGCAAAAGCTCATATAGTCAGCATTATTGGAGGGAATTACCTTGGCGGTGGGCAAATGCGAGAGTCTCTTCGCTCTCAGGATGATGCGCCGGCCTCGGTGACGTCATTTTGTCTCGCGAGGTTCAAAGCTTGCGCATGTGTTATTGTACACGTCTCCTACATTGTAAGAAGCCGTGACTGCGCATCGCTGCGCATTGCCGGGAAACAAAACACCATAGTTTGGGGAACTGGTTGAAAATCACTGTTTTACAGGATCCTGGCACTGGTCTTCATTATGCTCGACATGGCAGGACCACTGAAAAAAAAATGAGTTACAAAAAGTAGCTACGGAGCGGAGGGCATGATGTCAACCACTCCAGGCTGTTAATTATTCACGTGCCATAGCCTCCTGCTTGTAAAAGGAAAAGGGGAGAAACCCATCAAAAGCAGAAGGCAGGAAAGACAGACAGATAGAAAAAGCTTTGACTTCTTGGATCCAGAGTCTTCATAGGACACGTAGTCAGGTGTGAATAAGAACTATAAAAGGACTAAGTAGAGAACAAAGATACCAGATAGCTGGGGAAAAGCTTTTACACTGATATACAGAATGCTTACTTAAAGCCAGGGGAGCCTTTGGGGCTCCTTTGGTTCACCAGCTAAAATTATCCTGGGGACCCACTCTATGTCCACTCCTATAGAGTAGACCTGATCTGGGATGAAACCTAAACCCTCTGTTGCCGAAGGCGAGCTATAGAACTGTGGCTTCTGCTCCCTATCTGGTAGTAATGTATGAGGTTATTTTCTTCAGTATGTTGGTTCTCCATGCACCTATGATGACATCAGGTGTGAAGAGACATTATTTTTAAGTTTAATGTCCCAGATAATTGTGCCCCTGATGCTGTTCTTCTGTTCCAGTCCAGTCCTGCTTGCAGGACCTCCATGTTGCAGCACGTCATTTGGAGAATGTGCATGATTTTTTTTTTACCCCCAAGGCCCTGCACACCGCGTGACACCATTCATCAGTTTTGCCCAATGTGGTCCCTTCATCTTTGGACAGCAACATCTTTGAAGGGCTTAACTGTCTACTCATTTCAGCACTGAAAAATGTATGTATTCCCGCATCATGAACCGTGAATCTCTTCCCTTTTATGAACAGTAAATGATCTGCTCTTATGAATTCATGATAAAAGAGTTGAAGAGCATGAAGAATCATATCTGTAAAGTTGATAAAGGCGCATTAGGTATTTCTCCCATACACATAACCCCAATGCGAAACTAGCACATAGCGTACCGAGAATTCCACCGACTTCTAATTTATACCAACTAACCTCCCCTCCGTCAGACCTTACAAATGCTTATCCGATAAATCCTCAGGAGTCTTATTGATTCACAATGAAAATTAAGCAATTTTCTCTGCAGATAGATGGCAACATGTTTATGCATAGCTCCGTTAGCTGTTAAGACGCCTTGGCCTGGATATTAATTACCATCGGTCAGTTTTTTTCCCATCTGCCTTTTATTTTCAAGGCCGGGGGGGGGGGGTCAATATTACAGTTTTTCCGGCAAATATATATTTTCTGGAATGCAGATATTTTTTTTTTGGAGATGTGCTGGAAGAGAGAAGAAAGAAGTTTGTCGCCATCTATCATATGGATAGTTCTGCGTCACGCTATAGGGGACAGAAGACGAGGCAAGAGGGGGGCCCGATGCGCCAAAGGAAGATTTAAATATTTCATTTTAATATACAGCAAAGCTGATGTCAGGGCGTGAAATACGGCCCCGACGCCGAGCAATGAAATCAAAGGCAAACACAATTAAACATATAAATAAATGGAATTGATTATGTTTAATTCACAGCTTTAAAGAACAAATACATTCTGCGCCGCGCTCTGTCTCTTACATAGTGTGACCCATTTTTTCTGGAAGTGTCTAACCATATTAAAGCAATTTAATATAATAAAAGATGTGAACGTCCCAAGAGGACCATGTGCTATTCAGAGAGGGTTTTTAATTTTTTTTTTTGTGTCGCATGCAGTCTGAAACCTACATTTTAGCTGTCCTGTAAGACTGCATCTGCAGCGGAATGTATAATTTGTATATGTTCTAGAGCTGAATCCCATGATACGGGGGCATGGCTCTAGGAAAAGTGCACAGCATAATTTCTCTACTCTGGGAGACCTACATAAATATTTAGAGCCAAAAAGCTAAGGCTGGGGGCACACAGTGTGAACTCGCAGCTAAATTTCCATCAGGGAAATTCCACTTCAAGTTGCTTTGAAAGCTGCGGTGGCAAAATCTGGTGGTTTTTGCTTCAATGGTCCTGCATGAGTCTCTGTAGGTCCCTTGCGGATTTTAAGCTTTGCACTACAAAGCTGTGGGTGAAACCCATTACAAAAACTGCATGGTTGAAGCATCTTTGCACTGCAGATGTAAGTCGCATTATGTGGACAAGATTTATTTCAAGGAAATCTACCTTGGGGAATCTACTTTCTGAGAGATTCTCCATAGTAGATTCCCAGTCTGAATTGGTGACAAAACGGGATGCAGCTGCTGCAGAAATAAAGTTTTATTGCTCAACATGCAAATTAATTTCTAAGGCTACTGGGGCGTGGAGTAGCCTCAGACAGCTTCGGGGGCAAAGGCTACACCACACCCCCAGTAGCCACTATGACCCGCTTTTACCCGCTCCAGCTTTCTCTGGCATCATATGAGCCCTGTGCAAATGTAGGAGTTCACTATCGGCAATGCGCATGCGCAGTAGCTCCCATTCTTCTGCCGGCAGCACACTAGCAGCAAGCTACTGTGCTTTTGCAGAGCTCATATAATGCCGGAGCAGGCATAGGCAGGTCAGTAGTGGCTACAGGAGGTGTGGAGTAGCCTTCACCCCAACAGCTGTCTAAGGCTACTCCATGCCTCCAGCAGCCTTAGAAATTAATTTGCATATAAAGCATTAAACTTTATTTCTGCAGCAGCTGTATCTCCGACTTAGTAAAAAAAACAGGATGCAGCTGCTGCCCGGACTGGGAATCTACCATGGGGAATCTCTCAAAAAGTACATTCCCCATTGTAGATTTCCTTTAAAGTGGTTGTACAAAGTTTGAATATTATCCCCTGTCCAGTGGGTAGGTGATCACAATCAGTACTTAGATCACAAGAACGGACCACCAGCAAAAACGTAAAAAGGAGAGGAAATGAAGCAGCAAGCCGATTTGGCTTCCTGCCACTCCATTCAATACTATGAGAGTGATGTAAACTGCAGAGCGCTCGGCAATCTTCAGCACTCTTCTAGACATTGGGGGTCATTTTATCTTTTTCTCTCTCCCATATTTGCAACTTTTTTATTTTGGTGCATTTTCGCTACAACATTTGCAATTTTTTCATTGACCTTGGAAAGCTGGCTGCGAAAGAAATCCAGATGTGGGCATATAAAAAAAAAGTTGCAATTTGTGCACAAACCACTGTAAAATGGCACAATTTTGGCAGGAATAAACAAGGTTCCAGAAGAATTTGCAAGATTTTGATGACCCGATCCTCCAAGGCCAAGTTAGGACTCTCAAAAAGGGCAGCTACTTTTTGAGAGACTCACGTTTTTGGCAGAATTTCTGCCGCAGCCAGGGCGACACACAAAATAAATTTGGCAAATCCATTGAATCAAAGTTTTGTGATAATAATTGATCACCTCCAGGAACTACCTACCGTAAATGATTGTATATTTCGCATTACTATGTTTTTCTTTTGTTTTACAGGTTTTTTTAGTTTTTTTATTGTTTACTTTTTAGTATGCGTTAATAGTACAGTACTTACCTTGTACTGTTGGGGTTTTTTTTCCCTTCTGAATGTACAGCATTTTTACTCGTGGCTGTCTGCCTTCATTGCAGATGATATATATGGATATATGGCGCATATGCACTGCAGCCGCTGCCATCTATGTCTTTCCGGTTGAGATTGACTATTTGTCTCTTGGCAGATGTGTTATCAGGAGTGATAGATGGGAATAGACTGTGTACGTTCTCCAGTGATCTCAGATTTGATCACCGAGGGTTGCATTCAATACCTGCCATCATAGAAGCATCTCTGAATATTGATGGACTGTGCAGTATAGAGATGTATAAATATATATATGAAATGTGGAGTAGCCTCGGCTAAGTCTTTTATCTTGCGAGCTTATTTATTCAAGGTTTTTTCACGTCTCTTGTCACTGTATGGATTTTCTCATCATTCAGTATTGCTGGAACTTCTAATCTGCTCTCTCTAAACCTTATTTTTCTACATTTGTTGTTCTCAAGTAGAGATGTCTGCATTACTTCTATTACTCAAAGAGGTAATACATTCAGTGTAGCTGGCCGTAGATGGGCAGATGCCTTGCCAAGACTGATGGGATTGTCTGCCCATTGCTGGGATTCCTGCTGCGCTGGCAGCACCACTGGCACCGTTTGCACTTGATTCTCTTCTTTTCTATGATAATTTTTTTTTAGCAAAATCTCTTTGTTATAAAATGTGTTCTGAGTGATATTAAGATTTTCTGTTGATTGGAAGCAGTTGGTATTTACCAGAGATGAGTTGGCTCATCAGTGGAAAGATTTAGATCTATTAATTTGGAAGTTGCATCATTTTGTTACAGACTTTGTTTTTACAACTTTCAGTGTCTGAGCTCCTGTTATACAATGCTAATATACTGCTTCACTATTACATCCTGCCTCCAGCAGGGTACGATACTGGTGGTTGAACAGCCATGGGAGCTTCTTTGAGGTGCCAGAAGCGGCGGGTGTAAGCTGTGCAGCACAGCTAACACCCTGCTGTACCACCCACGATCAGAGTTGCCCCCGATTGCGGATGTTAACCCCTTACACGCAGCGGTCATGCTTTATAGGGGGATCCGATCCTCTTTATGGCACCACCTAGGTGTAATGTGTGCAATTATGATGAAATCAGCTTGACATAGATCCAATCTATTCTAATCTTGACATAGATCCATGTGTTCTACAGGGTTTAATAGTCTCCAGCTATTCACCAAACCGAGAAGTTTCGAAGAACTTTCTTTATTGGGATTGGATGGAGGCGACCTGTGCTCTGCATCATCTACAAGATTAAAATCTCCTGCAACAATCTTATAGCACTGATTTTCTAAAATATTTTTAGTCATGTTATCACAATTTTTGTTTGTGTGTGAATACCATGTAGACCCTTTTAAATGAGTTCAATCCTAGGGTAATTTGCGCCCATTTTCCCTCATGATCATTCATATGACCGGTCACTTTTGCCATCAATTCCATATTTATAAGGATACTCCAGATTTTTCCCAATTGCTAAGGATCCAAACACTTGTTAAAAGAGATCTACCACCAGGATGAAGGACTGTATAAAATGAGCTTAAGGGGCTTCAGGCTCCATAGCTGTTAATGCAGCCTGGAGCCCCTCAGGCTAATTTGCATACAGTCTTTCATCCTGGTAGTATATGCCCTTTAAACTTGCTGACCTAAATATAGTCCTTACTGGTGACATTGTAGGGGGTCTGCCATATCAAACTACCGTTCTTGGGTTTACATTCTACAAATATTTAGCTCTTGTTAATGTTGATCTTCGGATACGTAACATCTTGAGAGTGAAAAATGAGACCTCGAGCAATATAATTACCCTCTCACCGCCGCGGATACTTAGTGATGAAGGCTAATGACTTTGATGGGATTTATATTCCTCAAAAATACATACATTTATTACAGTCTGACTTTGTGATGTTAAACATGAAGAGGAAGCTGTTATAGTTTTATTGTCATTATAAAGGAAACATTATATTTAACAGATGAAATTGCCGGCTTAAAAGTGAAGCGTACAAGGCTATTATTTGATCTCCCGACAGACGAGCGATGCGTCTCTCATGCAGATTACGACCCATGCTTCAGCTACCCCATTACGTTTTTAGTGGTCCCTGCGCTGACCAAAGAAATTAAAAACGCTGTGTTCCAATACAGAGATGATGGCGAGATGACACATCACTGGAGGCCCAAATCTGACAACTGCAGATTATTTATGAGCTAAACATTATCTGGAAGCTTAGAGCATGTGAGGTTCTGTAATGGACTGATAAGAAGTCTTAGAATCACCGGAACCGACCAGTGGTCTCTTTTTATTTGTAGAGGAGTCTCCAGTTTGGCTGAAATGAATCAATGGTTTGGTGTTTGGCAAAACCACCGTCCCACACACCAACTTTAATTATTAAGTAGTATTCAGAAAATTTACTTTAGCAACATTGTATGGTTAGGTATTGAGACCATGGGACTCATTTACTAAGGGTCCAAATCGCGCGATTCCGTCGGGTATCCCGACAATTTCCGATTTGCACCGAATTCCGCCGGGTTGCGTGCAACGGAAATCAGGGGCGTGGCCGTCGGAAAACCCAACGGATTCGGAAAACCTGCGGTAATTAAAGTGTCGCTTGACACGCACTTATCTGCACCAAGAAATAGAAGGTGAACTCCAGCGGACTCGGCACAGCAGCGACACCTAGTGGACATCAGGTGCACGGACCTTAGTGAATCCCGGCCGGACCCGAATCAGCGTCGGACAACCCGCCGCTGGATTGCGACTGGACCAGGTAAGTAAATCTGCCCCCATGTGTATGATTGTGTGCGCACCCACCGGTCATAGGCCCTGTCCCCCTCCTGTTCTCATGCGGTACCACCCGACTCCTGTTTGTATTCTGAGCCCGACGTTGATGCAGTTCTGCAGCTTCCGTTTTTTATTCTGAAGCTGCAAAAGTAGTTGGAGCGCATCACCGCTTGAGAACGGGAGCGGGGAGAGAGGTAAGTATACCGTAATTTTTTTTAAAGCCCCCCAATTGTCCATAGAGAAAATAATTAGTACTCTCAGGTAACCCTTTTTAGAACACATCTAATATTTTATTGTATTTAATATATAAAGAGCATAACACAGTTAAAACAATGAAAAAACCTGAAATCCCCACACAAACAAAAAAAGATAAGTGTACAAACAAGAAAAGAGACCATAGTCCATGAAAACTTTCTCGGGAAGAAAAACACCATATGTGGCACCCCCCTTCAAGTCCATGACTGAATCTTTGCTAGGGTATAATTTCATAGGCAGCTCTTAAAGTGCGCTGGGTTCAGATATTTGCCCCTTAACAAATTTTGGATCATGACTTTCTAAGCTTCTCAAAATGAAGGCTAGATCTGCTATTATTAATCGCAATTTCTGGAATAAATGATAGTAAATCTGCTGTGACATGTTGGGCCCCACACACTATTTTTGGCAAAGGTAGAGCAAAGGAGGCAAAAGGCACAGTTTTTTTTTGTACAAAAATGATGTACCGGTACTTTATCATTCCAGAAATCTGGCACATATATAGATAGAGAATCTACTCCTCTATATATAAGATGTTTATATCACCTACAGTGTGATTTTGGATGCAGTATTTTTGGCACTTACAGTCCGTTTCCTTGTGGGATTTCTTGGTCTTTGGAAAACTGTATATATTTTATAACAGTTTCAGGCGTTTAATTAAATTGGCTCCTGATCAGCTATGGAGGTATTCAGATGCTTTGTGTTAATTGCTGATTGGCACATTAGTAGGCATGAATTGCTAGCACTAGCCCATGGAGATTTGGGGAAACCATTTCACATCTGTCTGTGTAGTGAGTAAATAAGGGCAGGCTTGTAAGTCGCTTTGAAAGGCCAATGAGTAGAGAGTCGGGGGACCGCCATTGTCTGGATGGAATATGTCAATAGGAAAGGTGCATCCTATTTTCGATACAGCACATTTAACACCACCTAAATAGCAGACCCTGGATGATTGAAGAATTTGGACCTGACATGTCATCTGTCTTATCTTGTAAAAGAGCTTTGTGGGCTATTTAGCATCACCTAGTGTGCGAATCACAATCTGAAACACTGCTCCTTCTTGCTTAAACGTCGATACCATTTTACCATTCATACTCAAGTATAAACCAGCCTGAATATGAGGTGAGGCCAAATTTTTTACCACAAAAAACTGTGAAAACCTATTGACTTGAATATAAGCCAAGGTTGGAAAATGTATTGGTCACAGCCTTCAACCAGTATATAGCTAGCCAGCCCCCAGTATATAGCCAGCCAGTCAGTTCCCTGTATGTAGCCAGCCCCCTGCCCCCAGTATATAGCGTGCCCTCTGCCCCCAGTATATAGCGTGCCCTCTGCCCCCAGTATATAGCGTGCCCTCTGCCCCAGTATATAGCTTGCCCCTCTGCCCAGTATATAGCGTGCCCTCTGCCCCCAGTATATAGCGTGCCCTCTGCCCCCAGTATATAGCGTGCCCTCTGCCCCCAGTATATAGCGTGCCCTCTGCCCCCAGTATATAGCGTGCCCTCTGCCCCCAGTATATAGCGTGCCCTCTGCCCCAGTATAATAGCGTGCCCCTGCCCCCAGTATATAGCGCCCCTCTGCCCCCAGTATTAGCGGCCTCTGCCCCCAGTATATAGCGTGCCCTCTGCCCCCAGTATATAGCCAGCCCTCTGCCCCAGTATATAGCCAGCCCTCTGCCCCCAGTATATAGCCAGCCCTCTGGGGACCGCCATTGTCTGGATGGAATATGTCAATAGGAAAGGTGCATCCTATTTTCGATACAGCACATTTAACACCACCTAAATAGCAGACCCTGGATGATTGAAGAATTTGGACCTGACATGTCGTCTGTCTTATCTTGTAAAAGAGCTTTGTGGGCTATTTAGCATCACCTAGTGTGCGAATCACAATCTGAAACACTGCTCCTTCTTGCTTAAACGTCGATACCATTTTACCATTCATACTCAAGTATAAACCAGCCTGAATATGAGGTGAGGCCAAATTTTTTACCACAATAAACTGTGAAAACCTATTGACTTGAATATAAGCCAAGGTTGGAAAATGTATTGGTCACAGCCTTCAACCAGTATATAGCCAGCCCCTTGATCCCGGCGGAACCCGAATTCAGCGCCGACAACCCGCCGACGGATTGCGACTGGACCAGGTAAGTAAATCTGCCCCCATGGTATGATGTGTGCGCACCACCGGTCATAGGCGTCCCCTCCTGTTCTCATGCGGTACCACCCGATCGTTTGTATTCTGGCCCGACGTTGATGCAGTTCTGCCGGCTTCCGTTTTTTATTTGAAGCTGCAAAGTAGTTGGAGCGCATCACCGCTTGAGAACGGAGCGGAGAGAGGTGGTAAGTATACGTAATTTTTTTAAAGCCCCCAATTGTCCATAGAGACATAAATCGTATCTTCAGGTAACCCTTTTTAGAACACACTAATATTTTATTGTATTTAATAATAAAGAGCATAACACAGTTAAAACAATGAAAAAACTGAAATCCCCACACAAACAAAAAAAGATAAGGTGACAAACAAGAAAAGAGAAATACCTATGAAAACGTTCTCGGGAAGAAAAAAACACCATATGTGGCACCCCCCTTCAAGTCCATGACTGAATCTTTGCTAGGGTATAATTTCATAGGCAGCTCTTAAGTGCGCTGGGTTCAGATATTTGCCCCTTACAATTTTGGATCATGACTTTTAAGCTTCTCAAATGAAGGCTAGAACTGCTATTATTAATCGAAATTCTGGAATAAATGAAGTAAATCTGCTGTGACATGTTGGGCCCCACACACATTTTTGGCAAAGGATAGAGCAAAGGAGGCAAAAGGCACAGTTTTTTTTTGTACAAAAATGATGTACCGTACTTTATCATTCCAGAAATCTGGCACATACTATAGATGAGAATCTACTCCTCTATATATAAGATGTTTATCAATACAGTGTGATTTTGGATGCATATTTTGGCACTTACAGTCCGTTTTCTTGTGGGATTTCTTGGTCTTTGGAAAACTGTAATATATTTTATACAGTTTCAGGCGTTTAATTAAATTGGACTCCTGATCAGCTATGGAGGTATTCAGATGCTTTGTGTTAATTGCTGATTGGACTTAGTAGGCATGAATGCTAGCACTAGCCCATGGAGATTTGGGGAACCATTCACATCTGTCGTGTAGTGAGTAAATAAGGGCAGGCTTGTAAGTCGCTTGAAAGGCCAATGAGTAGAGAGTTCGGGGGACCGCCATTGTTGGATGGAATATGTCAATAGGAAAGGTGCATCCTATTTTCGATACCAGCACATTTAAACACCAAATATGCGACCCTGGATGATTGAAGAATTTGGACCTGACATGTCATCTGTCATTATCTTGTAAAAGAGTTGTGTGGGCTATTTAGCATCACCTATGTGCGAATCCAATCTGAAAACACTGCTCCTTTGCTTAACGTCGATACCATTTTACCATTCATACTCAAGTATAAACCAGCCTGAATATGAGGTGAGGCCAATTTTTTACACAACAAAAACTGTGAAAACCTATTGACTTGAATATAAGCCAGGTTGGAAAATATTGTAGCTCCCATATGCTGACAGCACAGTATATAGCAGCCAGTCACCCTGTATTAGCCAGCCCTGCCCGTCATAGCGTGCCCTCTGCCCCCAGTATATAGCGTCGCCCTTGCCCCCAGTATATAGCGTGCCCTCGTGCCCCAGTATATAGCGTGCCCTTGCCCCAGTATATAGCGTTGCCCCTCTGCCCCCGTATATAGGCGTGCCCTGCCCCCAGTATTATAGATGGCCTCTGCCCAGTTATATAGCGTGCCTTGCCCCCCAGTATATAGGTTGCCCTGCTCCCAGGGTATAGGTGTCCCTCTGCCCCCAGTATATAGCGTGCCCTCTGCCCCCAGTATATAGCGTGCCCTCTGCCCCCAGTAAGAGCGTGCCTCTGCCCCCAGTTATAGCGTGCCCTGCACCCAGTATATAGCAGCCCCTGCCCCCAGTATAAGCCAGCCCTCTGCCCCAGTATATAGCCAGCCCTCTGGGGACCGCCATTGTCTGGATGGAAATGTCAATAGGAAAGGTGCATCCTATTTTCGAGATACAGACATTTAAACACCACCTAAATAGCAGACCCTGGATGATTGAAGAATTTGGACTGACATTGTACTGTCTTATCTTGTAAAAGGCTTTGTGGGCTATTTAGCATCACTAGTGTGCAATCACAATCTGAAACAACTGCTCCTTCTTGCTTAAACGTCGATACCATTTTAACCATTCATACCAAGTATAAACCAGCCTGAATATGAGTGAGGCCAAATTTTTTACCACAATAAACTGTGACAAACCTATTGACTGAATATAAGCCAAGGTTGGAAAATGTATTGGTCACCGCCTTCAACCAGTATATAGCACCCCCTTGTCCC